>CM065589.1:129039396-129082878 GCA_033119425.1 Bufotes viridis | reverse complement strand
TGTCTGTGCCCCCAGCTAGTTTCTACAGTAAGCCACTAAATTATTGTGGCATAAGGGCAAATTGAATCCTCTGAATACACATTGCGCTGACATTTACAGCTTTGAAAGGCACACACTGCGGGCAAAATCCATGCATCATTTGCTGTGCACTGTGAAATCATTGCACAAAATGGCATCGTTCTATTTGTGTAAATAGCAGAGGATTCGAGGTAAAGGTGGTTTATTTGCTGCAGAGCTAAAGCTTTCTGGTACCGTAGATTTATTTTATTTTTTTTACCGAAAATGCTATTTTTATATTTGCTATTCAATCCCTTCAGTACCAAGCAAATTTTGGTTTTGAGGGCCTCAACTCTTTCCATCTCAGCATTCGTGCACTATAATGAAAAGAAGAAATGTGGGCTTCCTAGAGTAGTAGGTCACGCATGATGATTAGGCCTGAGGGGCTGGCTTGGAGTGCTCACAATTAATAATCTTGTTGGAGCTGCTCTGCATTGAGCAACAGATGTTCTACCCCCTGACTTGTGAGGTATGCTGATATAGTGCGGGCTGCAGAGTAGACATGATCCATAATTGATGTGCTGGTTGCTCTTGGATGTTTATTACGTTATATACTGTGGGGAGTCGCTCTGGTAGATAGCAGTGCGGGTGCAGTATAGAGGCAAAACGGAGTCCAGAAAGTGTAGCAAACAGTGTTTAATTCACACTTGCAGCAAATACACAGCAAACAGTCACTTGGTGTTGATTCACACCCATCAGAAAACGTGCGGCAAAACAAAATAGTTCAAAACAGGCTCCAGTCACCTGGGAGGCTTTAGGTGCAGGTTCGCACCTGGCTGTCAGTCCAGCCGCAAGGCGATCGACGTCCGGCTTCCATGCCGACTGCACTCCTCCTTGCTTGGGCCCTTGCTTCCAGCCCAGAGAACTCCACACAGCACAGCATAGATCAGCACTCCCAAACTCAAGTGATTCCACAGCCTAACAGCAGCTCCAGGACAATCACCCTCAGCTGCTGAGGAGGCTGCCTTTTAAAGGCCCGGATAAAGTCCGGCCTGGACCGTGGGGAGTAGGCACCCACCCAACTCTTTGCCTACTCCCAGTAAGAGCCGGCCCGGATTGGCTTTGCAGCCAAACTAAATATCAACTTGTCAAGCAGCACTAGCTGCTGCTGACACATAAAAACCCGGCTCTTACCTCACCGAGGCCAGGAACCTCGGTGACACGTACCTCCCGTCGACAACGGTACCTTGCACCTTACCACAATACTTATGAACATGGGGCGTCCCATACATTTCTGAGAACACCCAGTTCTGGCCTGGTTTTTCATAAACCCCATTAATTGTCGAGCCTGGTGAAGCCGAATTTGTTGGGACCGCCGGTGAAAATTTAGGACAATCCCAGCAACTATTTATTTAATTGTAACTCTCTTCTTTTTGTGTATTGTAACTTTACTCGGGGCCGTCGCCACAGTGCAGAAGACCTACAGTCAAGCAGGAACGTACAGCATCAGAAGTCATTATGATGCAGTGAACTCACGTCAGAGCAGCAGTGTTCAGTCCAGAAAATACAGCACTCGCATCCAGCGTGTTTCCCAGACTGAATACACACGTGTGAAATTGGCCTAAATGAGTGCTCTTCAAGCCTGGATATCTGGGGAACACATTCTAGGCCATTTTGGGCCTAGTCATTATCTGTGACTTATTACCCTAGTGAGTGCCATGCTCTTTTCTCCCTTTTAATACAAAATGCTCAGGCACTCCAAACCCCCACACAATAGGAGCCAGCTCCAGGGATACCATACTTTAGTGACATCAATGTAGTGTTCACATTCAACCGAGGTGGGCACAATACATTACTGATACCACTCCTTCTCCTTTGTGCTTACACATGAGATCACACCGCTACTTTCTAGGAGCATGCCAGCGCTAAGCTCTCCTATAGTACAGCCCTAGAGGCCTTGTTCTAATTCTCCTGGGAAAATGTTGTCAGATGTGCCTAGCAGCAGACTATTCTCCTATCCCCAGAGAGCACATTGAGTAGGCTTGTGTATGAGAAGTCGCCCAACAGCTATCCAAATTGTATAGCTACCTTAAAGGGGGTTTCCAGGCTTATCTCCAATCAGTTCTTGAAGAAAAAAAAAACCGCCACTATTGTCCAAGAAGCTTCTCCCCTGAACATGACATCTGAGGTCAGTTTAAGGTGAGTTGAGGCTTTATAGGTACCAAGGTAGGATGGGGATTGTAAGTGTGCAGTCTTTTGGCTTCTAGCACTGGCTGTGAGAAGAGAGCAGTGACAGCTGGGAAATGCTTCCCCGAAAAGGGATGTGATTGGAAGCAGGGGCGTACCTAATGGCTCATGCGCCCTGGTGCCAGAGTTTAGCTTGGGCCCCCTTCCCTCAGTGCTTTGTGTGTCTTCTTATGCGGCACAAGGGTCTTTGGGCCCCCTCAGGCTCCTGGGCCCAGTAGCGACTGCTACCTCTGCACCCCCTATAGCTACGCCCATGATCGGAAGTGCAGGATGTAAACAACCCATTGGGGATGAATGCAAAAGAGTCAGGTGAGGTATGGCGTATCATAAAGTGTATCTGGGGTGTCGTTTGCGGCTGTAAATACAAGTTTGTTTGGTTTTTGTTTTTTGTTTTTTTTCTAGAAAACCCTTTCAAGCATAGAATAGTTTTTTGACCCAAAAATAGACTCATCTTTTTTTGTTATTTTCCTGTAGGTTGTAGTACATTCTTTATAATTCTCTATAGATGTCCAAAAATCCATTAATGGCTGCTAAAATAAATGTTTTTATTTTGTTTTTGTAAGGATAGGTGATTTCGAATGAAGTACTGCTGTATTATATGCACAATAACAATATTGCAAGGTTTTTTATGTACATTAAATGTTTCTCTCAGGTATTGCCTCCTTATGTTTCTCCTGTGGCTGGAATTCTGGTCCAGTGGGGGACTAACATGCTAAGTAGTTTCACTGCTTTTTCGCCATAGAGATCTTATAGTGAAGCTCGTGAAGTGGCTCAGACACCTTTCATTCATCCTTGTTGTCGAATTTGAACCTGGGACCCAGCGCTGCACGGTACCAGTGCTAACCACTGAGCCGCCATGTTGTCCTTCTAAATGCATACAGAATGTAGAAGTATATAGCTATATCTCTCTACACAGTCAGGAAGGAAATTGTGGGGACATTACTTACCATGTGTTTCTCTGTAGCTATACGTGGTACTGTTTTGTATGCATGGGAGGAAGGAGTTAACTAGCTAATTGCAGTGCCTTCTGGGAGACATAGATGCTTGATTGGTGTGGCAGGCAGCTGCTGCCAACCCACAGAAAGGAAAAAACAGATATCTCCAGATATGAGAGTAAAAAAAGAGAGAAAAATGACAACTACACTGGAGAGCAGAATTTCTTTTTTGCATTGATAGAATTAATATTAATATCTTTAAGTGTATTGCTTAAGTTATTTTTTATTTTTTTTATTAACTTTGTAGGATAACCCCTTTAAAATGATATATAAAATAGTTTTTCTTTTAGATATTTCTGGGCACTATGATGTATACTATATTTTCTTTCATGCTCATTTTTTCATTCTTTGTGTTTTTCAGCGCCTTGCAAGGAACGGAATCATAATCACCACAAGTGAGGCTGTACTCCTGCAGTTGGTTGCTGATAAGGACCATCCGAAGTTCAAAGAAATCCAAAACCTTATTAAAGCAAGTGCTCCCGAGTCAGGACTCCTTTCTAAAGTTTAACTACAAATGAAATGACTCTCCTAATTGGATTCTATTTACTCGTTGTCTTTTCCGGTACAGATTAATTACAGAACTGCATGAGTATAGTATGGAGCAGACTAACGACTCCAATATCTTTATGGACTCATCCATAAACGAAATGATTATTTGCCTGCGTGTCAAATTAAGTGAATATTGTAATGTTGTCTAGCTTCTTATAGATCTTAACTATGAGAGCAGTTATATGTCATAGATCAGGACCGTGTGCAGTCTTGGTCTTTCAATTTTTGGAGCAACTTGCAAGACTTTGTAGATTGTGGAATCTAGTTTGCTTAAGTATAGGCTGGACGATTGGTAAAGGTATATGACATGAAGAGGTGCCGGTCTCTTGGGCCATATTCCACAGATTGGTAAAAAAAAACATTTATGAAGGTCAGTCTTAGATATCCCCTGTGCCGCCGGAGGACGTTCTCAATTTAGGCCTCTTCATAAATTAGGCACATCCTCCAGCAGTCTGTGCGCCAAGATTGCAGTGTACCCCAGCTGGAGTAGATTTCAGTTGGCATTTATTCCAGAAAACTGGCATTGCTAAGAGAGAATGTTCTGGGGCCACACACGCACCACTCCCCTTTTTCAGAAAGTGGCGAAAGCAGCATTTAAACACCACTTGCACCCATATTTAAGCAGTGGTGTTCAAAAAGTTGCAAACCATGGGCTTGCAACTTTTTTGCACCAGTTTCTTTTGTAAATGACACTTATTGCGCCATATGTTTACTAAAGCCTGCATTACACCAGGCATTTGTCGGGCCAATCATTGGTAACGAGCGTTCGTATGAACGCTCGTTAGCAATGATCTGGCAGTGTAATACTGCCACCGATTACCTAATAAACGAGCAAGCACTCGTTCATCGGGCAATCCAAATCTTTTGACCGGTTTAAAAATTGTTTGTGGGTGGCACATCACTGTGTCTAATCACAATCTGCTGCCAGCAAATACCTGGACAGCACGGGGATTGAAGGTTGAAGAGATCTCTGCATGTAATAGCAGTGGTTTCCCCCACTACCGAGCAGGCGAGGAGGAACCCTTCCTTTCTGACAAGCGCTTTCAGAATTGGGGTGTCTGATACAGCCTTAAATGTGGGCTTAGGGCTGGATGACAATGTATAGGAACAGGATTTTAAGAGCCTCTTAACTCATCACTGGAAATAAACATTAACACTTGCAAGATCCAAGTACTTTACATGACATGAATGGTTTTTATGTGACAATCCAAATTATTATAGCAGTCACCTGCGTTCATATATTACACTATTAGATTCCAGCTGTAACTCAGCTTAAAAAATAATTGTACAGTGATCCCTCAAGATACAATGGTTATTCCTGGATCATCATAACCAGAAACTAGACTCAACATACAATGCCTCAGACCCAACCAATCAACCTGGCCATTTCACTGGTAAAACCTGTATTGGCTGCCTAGTATCTCTTCTTTACAGTACAGTGTGGTACTACATCTCCTGTCCTGCCATCTGTCTGTACCAGTATGAGCTGCTCCTTTGGTTGTCAGATGAAGAGGGATCCACTTTATTCTGGTACACTGTGTGCTATATAGGACCCTGAAGAAGCTCCTGTCCTCATCCTGGAAAATGATTTACAGCTTTCATCATCTATTGCTGTCTGTTACATGCAAGAACTTGGTTAACCTACTTATTTTGTTAAATCTTCATTTCTCATACCTTAGGCCTCTTGCACACGAACGTATTTTTTTTTCAGTGTTTTGCGGTTCGTTTATAACGGATCCGTGGTTCCGTTTTTTTGTTTCCGTTTTGTTTCCGTTTCGGTTCCGTTGTTCCGTTCCGTTTTTCCGTTTGGCATATACAGTATACATTTATTCCATAATAAAAATTGGGCTGGTCTTAAAATTTTCAATAGACTGTTCTGCAAAAACGGAACGGATACGGAAGACATACGGATGCCTTTCCGTATGCTTTCCGTTTTTTTTGCGGACCCATTGACTTGAATGGAGCCACTGAACGTGATTTGCGGACAAGAATAGGACATGGTCTATATTTAAACGGAACAGAAAAAACGGAAAAACGGAAACGGAAGGCATACGGAGACACTTCAGTATTTTTTGCAGACCCATTGAAGTGAATGGTTCAGTATACTGTCAGTATACTGAACTGAAAAAACTGCCAGTATACGGTCCGCAAAATACTGTCGTGTGCAAGGGGCCTTAGGGTGATCTTTTGGGGCTTTGGAACTAAATATTAGTTTTCCATAAAGTTATGAACTCAAATTGCAATGGTTTTTAAAATACAATGGTCGTCTAGGAACCAAAGATTGTTGTACCTTGAGGGATCACTATATAAGAGCCACTATATGGCTGGGATAGACAAACAAATATAGTGTTTAGCAGCCTGTCAGACCAAGCCGACTTTTTTAGCAGCCTAGGAAACAATGTACAAAAATTGCTAGGCGCATTGTATACCAAGCTTCTGGGATTTGCACAGGACTGCTATGGGGTAACTAGAATTTAGGTACATACAGGCAGTGCACATTGTGATATGTATAAAACATACTCTTTATATACAGTAATATTAACATAAAATGACCTCAAACTTCCACTAACATAGGTAGAGAGGACTATTATTAATAAGGAGACCGTCGAGTCTATTGTATCTCTACAGCCTTTTGTCCCATGTCCTGTTTATTGTCTCGGGTTCATTAATGTTATATCCTTCATCATTTCTATGGCAGCATCCATCCATCTCTATTCTCAAGGGAGCTTAGAGGTAAAACAATAATACAGTTTTCTCCATAAACATGTCCTAAAGAAGACGACAAGCTCCAGTCTTGCCATTTGTGCTTTAATTTGAATGTTGGGCTTGGATAGGACGCATGATCCGTGTGTACGTTTTTTCTAGCTGTCTACTTCTCAAAGACCTAGAACTCCTATTACTACCAGAGGCAGACTCCTTTTTAGTATTTTTATCTTGTATTAGTAGTAGAGTTTATTTAGAGGACATACCTATGTGCCAGCAGTTAGGTCTGTGCTCCAGTAATGATTGATTCATTCAGTTTGAAAAAAAAATATGAACCCTGGGAATTGACAAGATGTGGATTCAAGCTGTTGGTCCAGATGTAGGAGAAAATCTCCAATATGGGCTGTATGCTCCGAGACTGCACATTTTATTAAAGTGATTATATAAATATGGCAGATTCAGTTTCTCAATGTGGCAGAGGTAATGCTGAATGTGTATAAACACTTCTTAAAACCCATATTTATATGTATGGTCTGAAAACCGCAGATGTTCCATATTTAGTTTTAAGAGCTTGACTCAAGAGCGATGTTACAAACAGAATAAAGAGGTTTTCTGAAACTTTACATTGACTTATCTTTCATTGGAACACTTGTTGCTGCCCCTTTGTTTTCCAGATTGGTGAGAGTTTGGGGGATGAGACCCCCACCATGTGCCATTAAAAGGGTTGACCTATCTGGGACATTGATGGCATATTGCTATGAGATGCGATCAGTGTCAGATAGGTGAGGGTCATACTTCTGGTACTTGCTCCCATCTCCAAAATGGGGCCTCCAAAGTGAATGAGAGCGCACCACACATATGCATCATGCTCTCCTTTTATCATTATGGGAGTTACCAAAATAGCAAAGTGAGCGCACTCAGCTGTTTTCGGAAGTTTCACATCGGGAAAAGCAAGTGCACTGTGCGACCACCGCGCTATTCACTGCTGTGGGACAGCTGGAAATAGCCAAGCCAGTGCTCATCTCTGCATGTCTCCGTTTACTTTGGGGCCTCATTCTGGAGATAGGTGCAGGACCCAGAGGTGGGACTCGCACCTAGCTGAAATTGGTGGCATATCCTATCAATATGCTATCAATGTTTTAGATGGACCGAACCTCTAATGTAAAGTTCCAAAAAATCCAGTTTACTGATAAGTGTGCAACAAACCTATTGCTATGTTTAAATAATTTGTTCGATTTGCTCTCTAAATTTTGCCTGTTACTACTTAGTGTACGACCTGTAATAGAAAAAATCGCTTGTGCCTGGACCACACAGGTCATTCATATTGGTGATATGTAGTACTACGGCTTTAGAGAGAATTCTGCTTTAATAATAGAGAATGTGGTCACATACAGTAGATGTCAGTCAATGGATTTATTATGGTTCCGTTTAAACTCCAGATTTTGTATTGTCCAGTAACGTACTTATGATTATGATGTCAGGGGTGACTCTCAGTGCGGTGCCTGCGTGGTCTGTATAGTACCTCTGTTGGAATACACCTCTATAAAGTGCAGTTTTTTGTGTGAAAATCTTTCTAGTTTGTACACTCTGTATTTGTATGTGTCTATTTTTGGCCAATCCTTAAATGAAAATGTGAAATAAAATGTGACTTTTTTTCCACCTGCGTTCTACCGTCGTTTTGTTCTTCAGATGAAGCTTGGATTAAAGGGGTCGCCGTCCTATGAGTGCACACAAAATCTGTCCTAATCACACAGGAGGACAAGTTACTTCATGACACTGAGCTAAAAAGAGCTGCCTCATCCTCTCTGCTCTACTTGTCAGGGGTTATGGTCCTGAATACAGTTTAATATGATCTTCAGCTGAATTTCTGTAGGAATAGAGTTCATGAGGTACAGCGAGGAGGTGGGGATGTGGCTGATGAGCAGCAGCTCTTGTATGCAGCCTCCATTACCACAGTCTGTCCTGTCCGTCCTCTGTGTACCTCATGTCTCATGGACTCCATTAGTACAGAGATTCAGCTGAAGATCATATTAAACTGTATTCAGGACCATAAGTAATATTTACGTATTTTCATTTTCTTAATTCCTGGAGAACCCCTTTAATGTGGTTTACTGTGCTGCAGACAAACGTTTACATCCTGCCTTAATCTCATTCTTCTGTCCCTCACATACCACTCCATCTGGAAAACATCAGTCTGGGGTGGGGTCTGCTTTGTTAATGAAACGTTAGATTAACGCAGCCATTCTGTTTAGTGCTTACAATGTCAAATGACATGACAGGTGGAGGGAAATTAAAACCAGATGGGAGAATAGAGTGATTAACATCATTTTAGAAACTTGAGATTTTTCTTTTGTGCCCCATCTTTCCTCATAGCAGGTTTCCTCATAGCAGATCCTACTATTTATAATGTATTTCATTTGATTTGAGTTTTTTTTTTTTTTCTGTATGTGTTCTAAGCAACACTTTTAGCGCAGTATATCCTAAATTCTATGTTACATATGCATTTGATTTATTTCAGCATGATCCACCAACAAATTTAGCGTTTGTGGAGTGCTCTAAGCTGCCCCCTGAAAACAGATGTAGAGGATATGTGGATCAAGCATGTTGGATTTCAACACGGCTGATCAATTACACTACTCGCAAAAAGGGATTGTGGCGAAACCAAACTCGCCACTGAATTTTGGAGGGGACAGATTGCCAGCCTCTTGCCCCAGGATTATGGCCCCTCTCATCAGCCCACGCTAAACTTAAACCCCATGGCGATTTGACTGTGTTTGTGGCATCTGAGCGCTGTTTGGATATATTGAGCGCTCAGACCTAAGCCATCTGGGGATATGTTGCATGTATATGTTTTATGTAGTAATTGTAACATTGTGTAATTTTATGTCCTTTTGCAACCATGTGCTCAATGGAGTCTGCCTCTATCCCTGGATATAATTGGATTATTTTCCCCATTGTCTCCAGGAGAGAGGGCTCTGTAAAACCAGTTTGAACCAGAAAAGCCATGCTTCATTTGGTCAAATAGGACTTTCCCTTAACTTGTTAACCCCTGGTCTGATTCGTGTCATTTTTTTAATATGTTGTTAACCTGAATGGATTGATTGTGAATATGTAGTTTTTAAGTGAATAGTGATGTCTGTCCTATTGTCCCCACGTGTGTATTGGAGATTTCCCTTTGTCCTGAGAGATAATTGAATGAGTCCTCGATTGTCTCCAGGACAGAAGACATTGTGTATTCTCCTGCCTGTGATGATTACATTAACCTGTGTAGGGTAATTGTATCACAGGCAGAGGGGAGGGATATGCTGGGGGTGTCTGTATTGTCCCATTGTGTGTGATTGGCTGCTGTATCCCGTGTCACAGTCTTCCTTCTGGTCCCCTAGGGGAGTGTCCACCAGGTGGGAGACCTGCATAAATACCGGGCAGGTAGCCCTCAATAAAGTTAGAATTCCTGTTTAACCATTAATACGGAGCCTCGTCTCGTACTTTGGGGGAATTGCTACGTCAGAACGTTCTCTTGCCTGTTCCAGGAGAGGAGGACTTCGTATGGTTCCAGTTCGGTGGATTCCAGCGGTTGTGGGTTGCTGTGCTCTTCGCCAGGGGAATTGCCCGAACGGTATTAACCCTCCCTACCGGGTTATACTGTAACAGGGATATTTGGTTTCGGGCGAAATTTATGGAAAACATAAAAAGTTTACACTACAGTGATATTTAGAGATGAGCGAATGTCATATTTTGAAATTCGTTCACACTTCGTTTGGTGGTAAAAGGTGAATTGCGTTATGGATTCCGTTGCCACGGACCAAATGCAATTCTATGACGGAATGCATAACGGAATGCCTTTAGAGGCATTCCTTTATTCATTCCGTCATAATAGAAGTCTATGGGCTGCAAAACGGATCCGTCCCGTTTCCGTTATACAGGGGAGTCCTCTCCTCCGCAACCTATTGATGACACTCTAAGCTCAGTGGCCACTTCCATCTGAGATCATCCTGCTTGAATCTTCACAATGGCGAGGTACCGTCCATCAATTGTTAGGTGTCATCTTGGTCTCATGATGTCAAAATGTGAACAGCATGATGAGGAGGACTGTGTAAATACCAATTCTAATTGAACCAGGAAATTTATTGGACAATTCATGGATCAAACACCTGTTGTGAATTTTGCCCTTAAGCTCCTTATTACAGAACAGCAAGTTGTGCAAAAAGTACTGAAACATTGAACAGTTGGACATTGAAATGTTTAGAGACGGTCACATTAAATTAACTTGCAAAGGTTTAGTGCATTTTAGGTTCATTCTGAAATTTCACCCACATGCCAAATATCCCTAACATTTTGTGAGTGGTGGATTTGCATAGCGATAAATGCCATCAGAGATATCTGACAAAGTCTTTCCCGCTCTTTGCCAAGCCAAACAAGCATATTTACGGGGAGGTCAGAAGAGACAGTTTTCTGGTATGTCACTGTTTCTCAAAAAAAGCAGCCATTTTCTAATACTGCACAAGTGACTGCCCTAGGTATGATCAGAGACCTCAGCTGTAGTAGTCTGTTAGGCCTCTTTCACGCGAGCTATACATCTTGTGTCAGGATAGAACTGATGGTTTTGCACGCAAGTTGAATCTGTTTTTTCTGCAATTGCATTCAGGGTGTTAGCTTTCTTTACCTGGATTGCATGTGGATTGCATCTACAGTAGCAACCATCAGTGAAAAATGCATTACATCCAGACACCTCCTGTTTTTCACACAAGTCCCATTCACTACTATGGAGCCAGGGTTGCATG
Source organism: Bufotes viridis (assembly GCA_033119425.1). NCBI lineage: Eukaryota > Metazoa > Chordata > Amphibia > Anura > Bufonidae > Bufotes > Bufotes viridis. The sequence continues at coordinate 129,071,606 of CM065589.1, read as the reverse complement.
GTAAACGCACAATATAGAACATGCTGCTATTTTTCCTGAACGCAAATATGATGCATGAAAAACAATGCTCATGTGCACCGACCCATTAAAATGAATCACATTGCATCCGGATGGAAAACCCATTCCTGTGAAAGAGCTCTTAAAGTCTATGTATACCTTTTGGTGCCAATTTATTTCTTATTGTTGCATTGTACTCATTTTGAGCTAAAAAATAAGATTGTCTGCTTTTTATTTGTGAACAACCTGTTATGCACAATTTTCATCAAAGTCTATGCATACCTTCAGGGGTAATTTTTTAATTATTGTGTTCTACTTATTTTGGGCTAAAAATATTTTTTTTAGTTGTTCTTTATTAAAAAGTATCAGCCACTTTTCCTATTATAATGGTGTAAGGCTACTTTCACACTTGCCCGGAACAGCCTGCCGAATCCGCGCTAACACTAGCCTGGCGTGCCACCGGAAGTCCGCTCCGGCCCCATTTACTATAATGAGCTGTTAAGAGTTCAAAGAACAGGGCTACGGGCTGAGCAGGTAGCTGTGCTGGATGACAGGACTCAAGGTGAATAGATACTGACAGTCTGCAGCCAGTAGTACAAGAACTGAAAAAATTATTTTTAGTCTAAAATGAGTAGAATGCTATCATTTAAAAAAATTGCCCCCAAAGGTGTCCATAGCCTTTAAGGACAAAACCCCAGTTTTTAAATCTGACATGTCACTTTATGTGGTAATAACTTTGGAATGCTTTTACTCCAGCGATTCTGAGTATTTCTCGTTACACATTGTACCTCATCATAAAGGTACATTTCTGTTGTTATATTTTTATTCATAAAAAATAAAATGACAATGTAACAAAATTAGCAATTTTCCAAATTTTAGATTTTTCTGCTTTTAAGACAGATAGTCCTAGTTCACATAATACCAGAGGTTTTTTCGTGTTTTCATTTTTCTTCCCTGTCTTCCTGGAGCCATAACTTTTTTTTATTTTTCCATTCACATACAGATGAGGGCTTGTTTTTTGAGGGACAATGTAGTGGTAAGCGGGAAAAAAATTCCAAATGGGGAGGAATTGGAAAAAAAACTCCTCCACGGTTTTACAGGTTTTGTCCCTACAGTGTTCCCTATGTGGCAAAACTGACCTGTGCCCTTCTTTCTCTGTGTCAGTATGATTACACCGATACCACTTATGTATAGGTTTTCTTTGTTTAAATACTGAAAAAATAAATAAAAAATTTGAAATAGTTCTTTTTTTTTTTTCGATTGCCATCTTCTGACCCCCATAACTTTTTATAGTTATATCTACTGAGCTGTGTGGGGGCTAATTTTTTTGCGGGATGATCTGTAGTTTTTATTGGTACAATTTTAGTGTGTGTGTGTCTTTTTGATCACATTTTATTAAATTTTTTGGGATAAGAGAAGCGATTAACTTTTTTTTTTGTAGCCCCTCTAGACTACTTTGTTTTTTTTTTTAGAAAATATTACTATTCTCCCAGAATTACTATACTCTATTTGCTGATCTCCTATGTTGGCCTACAACATAGAAACTGCAGCTCTAATACACTGGGTCTCTTCAGAGAGACCCAGCCTATTAGAAATAATGACCGGCATCCCGGATTGCCGCCTTTTAGAGATGCAGTGAGCTTTTTGACCCCACAGATGTTTCATAGAATTCATTAGAACTAGAAATTCAAAAATGAAATGTTAATGTGTAGCTTAAGCTCCTGTTTTTTAATTTTATTTTTTACAAAAAGAAAAAAAAAGTACCTGAAAAAGTGTTCTGTCATTTCTTGCAAGTACTGCAGTACCGCTTATGTATTCGTAACCTGCTGTATGGGCATGCTGCATGGGCCATAACAGAAGGTTGAGGTGCAATCTTAGTAGCCACAATATCCTTGCCTGTGAAGCCATTTTTATGCAACGCAATGATGGCTGCACGCGTTTCTTTGCAGGTCACCATGGTTAGCAATGGAAGAACAATGATTTCAAGCATCACCCTTCTTTTAACATGTCAAGTCTGCCATTTTAACCCAATCAGCCTGACATAATGATCTCCAGCCTTGTGCTCATCAATAGAGATGAGCGAACTTTAAAAAAAAGTTCGGAGTTCGGCATTCGGGTTGTGGTAAGTCGCGCATCCCGTTATGGATTCCACTATCGCGGCATATGGAATCCATAAGGGGCGGCTTCCACGAACCCGACCTGTTGAACAGCCGAAGGACCTGGGGTGACGTCACCATCATGTGATCAGTGCAGGGGGCGCGGCTCAGCACGGGATCAAATCCAGTGCTGAGCCACGCCCCCTGCACTGATCACATGACAGTGACGTCACCCCAGGTCCTTCGGCTGTTCAACAGTTTGGGTTCGTGGAAGCCACCCCTTATGGATTCCATATGCCGCGATAGTGGAATCCATAACAGGATGCGTGACTTACCACAACCCGAACGCCGAACTTTTTTTTAAAGTTCGCTCATCTCTACTCATCAACATTCTCACCTGAGTTAACAAGACGATTACTGAAATGATCTCAGCAGGTCCTTTAACAACAGCAATGAAATGCAGTGGAAAGGTTTTTTTTGGGATTAAGTTAATTTTCATGGCAGAGAAGGACTATGCAATTCATCTGATCACTCTTCCTAACATTCTGGAGTATATGTCAATTGCTATTATAAAAACTTAAGCAGTAACTTTTCCAATATTTATGTAATTCCCCAAACTTTTGGCCACGACTGTTATACTGTCAGAAGTTCATCATCAGCAGTAATCAATTGGCACATGAATGATTAGGGTATGTTTTGGACCATACTTAGAATCTAATTGCAATAAATTACATCTCATCTTGATTATCCTGTAATCCACTTGATTTTTCAAGTGAGGTTCATTATCCATTCTTATACCTAGGTTACTACACTCAATAATTGAGAACCAACGTGTTTCTGTATATAGTTTTGGAGCAAATGTATTACCAAACTCTGTTTGTAACCAATAAAACACTTAACCAAACGGATGATTTCAACCAAGATGATCATTCATCAGGTGAAATGTAACAATAAACATTTTAGCAGACCAATAACAGATTATCTTTATTTGGAAAGTAGTCATCACCAATGATCTTTCTGTGAAGGAAGGTTCTCAGAAAGATCATTTGTCCTTCACCCATTGTCATTGAACATGTACTATATGCTCAGTTAGACCGTAATGGCCAATATGGATTAAATGTCTATGGCTGAGTCTGAGAAATCGTTCAGCGATGGTGTGTATGACGTTTATTCAACCCGCAACCTACTTTTAATGTGTATCGCCAACTTAAAGGGGAACCGGTCAGGTTGCACATGCAGCTCTATCTGTGGGCAGGATGGTATAGCTAAAAGCTGAGCAGATTCATATATAGTTTTGTGGAAAAAGACTGAGTATAAATTGCATTTTATTAATTTAAATCTCTGAACTTTCTATGCCTAGGAGTGCAAATTCTGTGATTGAACCCTATGTCTGTATGTACAGTTATACAGGGAAGTTTGTCAACAACAATTAATTAGAATCACCCACTGGACCTTTAAGCACAGAAAGAGCAGACATTTAAATGAATAAAATGAGTTATGGGGGCAGAGCCTAGCTGTCTAAATCAGTGTTTCCCAACCAGTGTGCCTCCAGCTGTTGCAAAACTTCAACTCCCAGCATCCCCGGACAGCCTTTGGCTGTGCGGGCATGCTGGGAGTTGTAGTTTTGCAACAGCTGGAGGCACACTGGTTGGGAAACACTGGTCTAAATGAGCAGACATGTCTCTGTAAAGCTCTGGATATCTAGACTCCTGTTACTTATACTGGCGCTCTACAAGCCTGCCAAACTCAGGAATATTCCCTCCTTACACATTGGGGACATTAACCTATTAAAGGGGTTGTGCAGGGGTTTTAGATTGATGACCTATCCTCTGGATAGGTCATTAATATCCGATCGGCAGGGGTGCGAGATCCGGTACCCCTGCCGATCAGCTGTTTGAAGAGGAACGGCGCTCCATGCAAGCACTACTTCCTCTTCATTACACCTCGTTTCGTCTCAAAAATGCAGTATAATTCTTTTGAAATGGAGCACGTACTTGTAATTACACTATGCCACTACTGCAAGAGAGACGATGCTCGGTTTAATGAAGAGGAAGCAGCACTTTAATGGAGCACCGGCTCCTCTTCAAACAGCTGGTTAGCGAGGGTGTCGGACCCCCACCGATCAGATATTGATGACCTATTATGAGGATAGGTCATCAATATAAAACCACTGCACAACCCCTTTAAGATGCAGCAAGAAAATGGTCAAAATTTGCAGACCCAGATGGATAGCTTTGCGCGCAATGTCATGGCAGCAAGAGCCTGGCCTCAGCGGCTACTGTGGGAGAGGTGACTGCTTCTGAGCATCAGATGGAGCAACCCACTGAGCCAACCCTGCAACAAGTCTCAGACTAGCTTCTTTCAGGCATTACCCCATTACCTTGATAGGTAATCTGGAGAAAGTGCAAGTTAATCTTGGCCTCCTACACCATGACATCCAGACTTTGTGGGAACAGTTAACTGCTGATGAAGACTGCATATTTGCAGTGGAGAACCGTATTTTTCCTATGGTGGCCCGAGTGAACTCCATGGCAAATTTGACAGAACAATGGCAAGCTTACCAGCCAGAGTCTGGTGTAGGTGGGGTGTTTTTTTTTGGGGGAGAGGCGGTGTTTTTCTCCAAAGGACCTTTGGATTCTACTTTTAATACTGACTGTTTCCTTTTAGGGATTATTACTTGATTCTGAATATGGTGTCCAGACATGGTGGAGTTGGGGCTTGTATGTGTGGTGTCGCGGATATAAAGCGCAAAGATGCTTTATATACAAAAAAAAAAAAAGAAAGGATCAAAGGAAAAAATATGAAAGTTATTGATCCTATTGAGGAGAGGGCGACATAATAACCTCTCAGCTCGTTGACGAGAACCTTAATTATTTTGTGCAACTAGAAAGAAAACGAGGTACCATTGTCTATGCAAAAATATATGCGAGTTTATTATACATAAGTGCTAAATACAAAATCCATGATACAACCTGTACAATGATAGACAATGAAATATAATACCACTACCCTCAATCAATACTGAATATCGCCAATCAATGCAATGATATGCAACAATCCAAATTAAAGAAAAGTACCCCTTTCTATCACCTTTTAACCAATTGAGGTATATGGCGGCACTACAAATTTACCAGCTCGGTATCAGGCTAGGGAAAAACAAAGTTCCCAAGGACTAAGTACCGATGTCTGATGCTCAATTAGCAATATGCATCTTTGCTAAGAGAATGATCAAACTTGATCAGGAGCCTTATCAATTACAGATCCACAAATGGGGACATTTGACTATACACCGGGCTGAGTAACTTATCAATACCGCAAGCAATAAGCAAGATATACGTTACCAAGGGTCAAAAGCAGTGTCGGACTGGGGTACCTAGGGCCCACCAGTAAAATTTATTTGGGGGCCCACCGTACAGATATATTGAAATATAATAAATAATCTAACAAGTTTTTTATATGAACATAGACTGGTTGAGGTGCTGTACATTGAATATATGCATGTAGTGCAGTAAGTCTACTGTGTTATGTGGCATTTTTGCAGGGGGTGGGAGACTAGGGGCCCACTTTGCCCAGGGGCCCACCGGGGGATTCCCCTGTACCCCTGTGGGCCAGTCCGAGCCTGGTCAAAAGGTAAGTAGGGCTCCAGAGGGACGGTCAGTTCTCCAGAGGGTTCCCCGTGATCCAGGATAAAATCCACGTGTCTGTTTAATCTTTTGTTTGTAGTCTTTTATTTTTCTTTCTCCTGGAATCTCCTCTCTCATCTCGTCTATGATTAATATTCACAGACTTATTAAAAGAATACACCCCTCTAGATAACAGTCTTCCAACCAAACCAGGGGTGCGCACATATGGTAATGGTACTGTGAGATCATACATTACCCAAAATGCTTTGTGGTGAACGTGTAATGTTACCTGCCGATACCTAGGCGGCAATGTTGTATAAGCTATAAATGTGAAGCTTTTAGTAGTTAAATTTATATAATGTGACTTCATGTTAAGTGGTAAATATCCACCACCTGGGACATACATCAAAAAGGGAGGCATACCCCCTGACACTTGAAGCAATTAAAACTTAGATTCCCAGAAACTAGTATAACTGTTCTCATGTCATAAAGTTAAAATGTAAACAACAAATGTGTGGGTTTTGGATTTCACAGGTGCCTTATCTTATGAAAATAACACAACTTTTCTGATCAGAAATCCAACTGAGCATGCTTTCCCACATACCTCAGGAATACACGCTTCTGGTGATACACACACAGGATATATATATACGTTAATATACGCTTATAACATGTAATAAAATAAAACCAATATGTGAAACATAAAACAACACATGTGATATATCGATTAACTTGGGTCGAAACTAAATACGATCCACTATATGAACAGACAGACATTATATGTTTGTCTCAATAATACATCTCATTAAAAAGATATATGACACGTGTGCCAGGAAGAACCTTATCTCCGCTCAAAGCCTAGTGATGAGGTAAAATCACTCCCTTAGATAGGCCCACATCTGCCAGGAAGAATCTTTCCTTGAACCCATATTTTTCTTTTACACAATGAAGGTTCATACAGAAGGGTGAATATAAGTTCAACATGGCTGCTTATAGGCCATAAATACATGTTATAACAATAATAATGTATAAATGTTTATATACTCATGAAAAGGCATGACAGTGGGAAATAGGGGCTTTTGGCTTCTTCGAACAATATTATTTAACCTGATACCCGTGTTCCACTCGGTAACATGATGGCTAATTCATGTCTCAACATTTTGTTATGGAATGTGAGTGGATTTGGTAACCTGCTGAAACCCAATTTAGCGTTTTCATTTCTACAGCCACATTCCCCCAAAATAGTATGTTTTCTTAACTCCTTAAGGACACATGATGTATGGGTACGTCATGTGTCCAGTCCCTGAAGATGGCGCCCGCTCCTGCTTGCTGCGGGCACCATCGCTGCGGGGGTCCGGCTGATTCCTGTAGCTGACCCCAGCAGCTGATGATCGCGGTCGGCAGCGCTGCCGATCGCGATCATTTAACCCCGCAGATGCCGTGATCAATCCTGATCACGGCATCTGCGCGCGCTAAAACCAAAAGTAAAACTTTCGGCAGCGCTCCGGCTCCCCCTAGTGGTGATCGGGAGAATCGGAGCGCTGTAAGGGATAGCCTTAAGCCTTTCATTCAGCTTAAGGCTATCACTTACTATTTCCTATGGAGCCCTTGTTAGCAATAGGGCTTCATAGGAAAGTAGTAAATGCTCATAAACTCCAATACAAGTGTATTGGAGTTTATGATAGAAGCAATCAGGTAACTGATTTATATAGGTCCCTATGGGACCTATATAAAAGTGTAAAAAAATAAAAATAAAAATAAAAAAAACCAAAAAATTTAAATCACCCCCTTTCCCCAAAATTAAAATAAAATAATAAAAAAAATAAAAAAAATACACATCATGGGTGTCGCAATGTGTGAAAACGCCCATAGTATAAAAATATAAAAATATATTTCCCATACGGTAAACAGAAAAACGGAAGAAAGCGCCCAAATGGCCGATTTGCCGTTTTGGACGCTTCATTTCCTCAAAAAATTAAATAAAAAGCGATCAAAAGTCCTACACACCCCATAATGGTATCAACTAAAAGTTCAGATCGCCCCGCAAAAAATAAGCCCCCATACAACGCCATACACTTATTTACAAATACGTTATAGCGGTCAAAACATGGCGACAAAAAAAAAATAATTTTTTTCACTATCAAAACGCAAGAAAAGCTATACATATTGGGTATCGCCGGATTCGTACTGACCTGTAGAATAAAACTAAATGGTCAGTTTTATCGCAAATCAAACGTCGTAATTTAGAAACCCGTAAAACTGTGGTGAAATTGCTTTTTTTTTGCAATTTCACCCCATTTGGAATTTTTTTCCCGCTTCCCACTACACCGTATGCATTATTAAATGATGGCGTTGGAAAGTACAACTTGTCCCGCAAAAAATAAGCCCTCATATGGCCATGTGAATGGAAAAATAAAAAAGTTATGGCTCTTGGAAGGCATAGAGCGCAAAACGAAAACGCAAAAATGAAAAAACCCTGTGTCCTTAAGGGGTTAAAACTCTTTTATGCCCAAAACAAACCCCTGCTCTCCACTGTAGATGGGCGGGGTGTATGCAGCCCTGTCGTCACACTAACTGTTCCAGGGGTGTGACAGTCATGATTAAGAGATCTCTTTGATTTGGCATGGAGTGGGTTGAGTCGGATCCAGGGGGGCCCTACATTTTTTGGTCTCAACTATAGACTAACGGAATTAAGTTCTCCTATTCGTATATAATCCTTCTCCACCCAATCTGATCCTACCATGCCAAGCCTTATTATTTGCTTTAGACTTTCCTGAGTATTTAGTAATCTGTCCTGGTGACTATAATCTGGTACTGATAGGTTTTCTAGATCTTCTGCTGCTCCCCAAACTGTAAGTTCCTCCCTGCTGTTGCGATGGTTAGATGAGATTGAGTGGCAGGATGCTTAGAGTTCTCAGTCCCACTGTTAAACAATACACCTGTTACTCTCCCACCCGTAGATCACTTTCCAGGATAGATAACACCTTTGATTTACCTCGCCTCTGTCAGCAATATAACATAGGTTTCAATTGGTCAATCAATCTGCCAAACCATTGGCCTATCTGTACCAAGGATGAAGCAGGTCCCCCAGCTATTCTGTATGTCGATGATACACAGGGAGGAATGTGCTGCTCTGCGGAATGCATTTTCTAAAGCTTCCACTTCTAAATTATGTTCCTCACATCTTTGTTAGTCCCCTGCAGATAGAGCCTCGATTTAAGGCCCATACACTTTCCTACATAATCTGCTGATTAACTTACCTCATTGAGATCACCTCTTACCTTTACATAAAATTGCATTTAAATACCAGGTCTGTCTCTCCGGTGTTATCCGGAAAAACGGATCCAGTATTTATCTTTTTCACATTTTTGCATGCGCTGACCAGAAAACCAAATCAGTTTTTCCAGAGCACTTGGTATCGGATCTGGCATTACTACATTTTAATAAAAAATAATGCCGGATCGAGCATTCTGGCAAGTGTTCTGGAATTTGGGCCGGAGAAAATACAGCAGCATGCTGCGGTATTTTCTCCGGCCAAATACCATAAAAGTGACTGAACTGAAGACATCCTGATGCATACTGAACGGAATCCTTTCCATTCAGAATGCATTAGAACAAAACTGAAGCTTGCTTTGAGCCCCTAGACGTGTATTAATTCACAACTGTATTACACATGATTCCACTGGGGTCCGGGTCTTGATCTCCTTAGGCCCCTTTCACACGAGCGAGAATTCTGCGTGGGTGCAATGCGTGATGTGAACGCATTGTACCCGCATGGAATCCGAGCCCGTTCATTTAAATAGGTCTGTGTACATGAGCGGTCGTTTTCACGCACCACTTTCGCGTTGCGTGAAAATCACAGTATGTTCTATATTCTGCAAATTTCACTCAACGTTGGCCCCATAGAAGTGAATGGGGCTGTGTGAAAATCGCATCACATCCGCAAGCAAGTGCGGATGTGATGCGATTTTCAAGGATGGTTGCTAAGAGATGTTTGTACACATTCAGTTTTTTATCATGCTTGTGCAAAACGCAGTAAATCGCATTGCACCCTTTCAATAAAAGCTTAACAGCTGAACGCGATCGCAAACAAAACTGAATGACTTTGTTTGAAAAATTGCGCAGTTTTCACTGAACTGATCCGGACAGCCGCAGCCGCAGTTTGCCCATTCCTGACCTAGGCGAATCTTAGTCACATTCAAGTGAAGGACCTGGGCTAAGTTACCAAGCACTGCTACTATTCCATACACAGCACTGCGCTTGATAAGCTGTGAGGAGGCTACAGTGCTCACCAGAGCCCAGTGGACTGTTCAAACAGCTGATTAGCAGTGGTGTCAAGTGTCAGACCCCCACCAATCAGACATTGATGACCTACCCTGAGCATAGGCCATCAATCCTGAACTTCTGGAAACCCCCTTTAAACTTTATGAATCAGGAAAAACAAGTAGTTCAAAACAATAAAGAAAGTTACAACCTGTCTCCACAGAATACAATGTAATCTGCAGGCAGCATACTATAGCGCAGGAGGAGCTAAACTGCTTTACATATAAAAAAAAAAAAAAATTGGGAAAAGATTCAGTAAAAGTGAAGAACCACCGTGTGTACTCCCATCTCTGTATACATAAAGAGCAGAAAAGGATAAGTTACAAGTTTTACTGAATTCCTTAAAACTATAAATCTGCTCCGTTCCTATAACATTATGGCTGCAGGTCATACTGTATTTTATGGTGACAGGTCTTTTTATAAAGGAACCTGTCACCTGAGGGCAGCATAGCATTGTTATAGACGTGCTGGAATCAGCAGTATCTCGCTTATCTGCGCCCAAGTATTTACAGTTATATGCTGGCAACGTGTGCCAGGCAAGTGTCTTATTTATTCATGAGCTCCTGCTCTTCTCACCCACTCTTGAAGACTGACAGTGCCTATTCATGAGCTCTTCTCACCCACCCCTGAAGATTGGCAGTGCATATTCATGAGCTCTTCTCACCCACCCATGAAGATTGACAGTGCTTATTTATGAGCTCTTCTCACCCACCCCTGAAGAATGACAGTGCTCATTCATGAGCTCCTGCTCTTTTCACCCTGAAGACTGGCAGTTTCTTTTGGGGAGAATATGAAGGAGAGAACTATTAATCATTTGTGAGATGGGGAAACAGCTCTCATTGTCTGAACACTGTTTGTATAGATTAAGTTAAATGATCTGGACTGACATTCTGCAGTTGACCACAAGATGCCGCTGTTTCCAAGACATAGCTAACAGACTGCATATATTTTCATATTCATGAGAGGTGGGGTTTCAGAGCCTGGAAAAAGGAAAGGAGGCAGCCATCTTGGAGAGGATCTGAGACAGACACTGAGGATCTGTGTGAGGAGAAAATCCATCAACATCCAGGTGTGGGAGCACCTTTCAGTGACCAGAGCTGCAGACAAGTGAAGCTGATCGTGTCCAAGACCCTGATCCTGTCCAGAGGAAGGAGAATTGCTGCCAGGAACACTGAGGAGTAAAGTCACAGACAATGCGGTACCGCATGCTTGTTGTAGAGGCATTTGTTCTGTTCAGAGTCCCAAGTGGATGCAGAGCAGACCCGGGTCGGTAAGATCATCCACGCACCTCATTACAGTGTTGGTGCCTAAAGACTGAGACCAGGCCTTTAGTTTGTTAGGGTCTTTGTTTGTGTCAGGCCACAAGTGTTACTACTAGTCATTGCAAGGAGTCCATAACTTAAAGTGACATTTTACATTGGAGAACTGATAAAATTCCCATAAACTCAAATCAGGCACGTGCTACAGGACCAGTAATGGGAAAGGGAATACTGTAGATCTTTGTAAGATTGTAAGCTGTTGTGCTGCACTGCAGGCTAGCCCGTACCACACACCCATACAGTGGTTCTTGTTTTTTTTAGGGTAGTAACAGTTAAGGTGTGGCAGTTTAGTTGTGCCCGCCAGTAGGTAAATTACTGCTCTTTCCTCCTGCATCCATCAGAGGGCGCCGTGCTGTCCAGCACAAGGGTCGCATCCTTCGGGCTGAGTGTATGTAAATTTATTGTATGTTCACAACATTTGTGGTTGTGTTTATTGCCACATTTAAGTAAAATTCTGTTTTTGCTAAATCTGCTGTTGGGGTTGCTTTCCTCGTTCGTGACTTCACTGTATCATAGAGAGCCCATCCCAGTACATGGCCTACACATTGACTAGTGGGTGTGGAAAAAGAGAACTCATGAATAAATAGAATTCCTCTGGCAGCACATGACTCTGCTCTGGCCTATATCACCAGCATTAAAATACACAGCAGACACAGGACAGACCACTGATTTCAACAGGTCTATCACCTCTCTTGACACATCTTTTAGTAATAACTTGCATGCATTCCCCTTATAAAAACAATGGCTCGGGAACAATCTATAGCAATGGACTCAGTAAGGGCTCTTGCAGATGAGCGGATCTCCTGCGTGTTATCCGCAGCGAGAATGAGAGCCAAGCTACGCGGTGGACATCAGAGGCACCAAGCAATAACATGATAGATACTGCTCCGTGCCTCTCTGTAACCCTTTCACTACAAAATCACTGTGACAACTTTATCTCACAGTGATTTTGTAGTGAAAGGGTCACAGAGAGGCATGGAGCAGTATCTATCATGTTACATGCTTCGTGCCTCTGATGTCCACCGCGCAGCTTGGCTCTCATTCTCGCTGCGGATAACACGCAGGAGATCCCCTCGTCTGCCCTAAGAGTTCTACACCGTTTTAGATGTAGGTCAATACTTCCAATACACCTATAAGATAAAAATTAAACTTGCGCTGCTCTCCTCCAAAATAACAGTCAGAACTATTCATAAAGAATCCAATTACTGCTAGTTTGTAGTAAGTGTGAATTCTTTTCCAGATTGACATCAGATCATGTCATTGCCAATAGTAACAGCTAAACACCTTTTGCTCACATCTTCTGCATTCCTGTAGAGAAAGCAAGAAACTTGCTGTTGCAACAGCGTAAATCCTCCAAGCAAGGGTTTCATTGTACTCACAAAATGTCAAACATTAAAGGTAGGTCATCAATATTAAGCCACTGTACTACCCCTTTAAAACCATGTAATCTGCAGCTCACACTGACACCATCAACACATGGCTAGTCCCAACCAACTCAGGTTTCACAATCCTGCTTCTACTGGGGCATTTGCATTTCACATGCATTATCAGTTCTGGAGCATTAATTTTCATTCCTCAATGTTTCCTACAAGATGTTTATGAATGAATTGCCAGCTGTGTATTATCATTGATGGTGTGCTCCTGCACAGTCTGCCACTGGCAGCTCTGATCATACCATGTCGGATGGTCTAGGAATATACCTCAGCTGGTGACACTAAGGCTACTTTCACGCTAGCGTTTTGGCTTTCTGTTTGTGAGATCCGTTCAGGGATCTCACAGGCGGTCCAAAACAGATCAGTTTTGCCCTAATGCATTCTGAATGGAAAAGGATCCACTCCGAAGGCATCAGTTTGCCTCAGATCAGTCTCCATTCCGCTCTGGAACGTTGCCTTCAGCTCTTTGCTGTCCGCCTTGACGAAGCGGGGACGGATCTGTCTTCTCTGACACAATCTGGCACAATAGAAAACTGATCCGTCTCCTATTAACTTTCAATGGAGTTCATGACGGATTCATCTTGGCTATGTTACAGATAATACAACCGGATCCATTCATGACGGATGCATGCGGTTGTATTATTGTAACGGATCCATTTTTCAGATCCATGACAGATCCGTCCAAAACGCGAGTGTGAAAGTAGCCTTAGTTGACCATTCGTAAACGTCTAGTAGAAATAACAGAGTAGTGGTCCAAAATAGTCATAAGAATAGATGGAATACAATTATTTACTAAAACAGTCATGGCAGGAGTGGAGGACAGGTCCTCTTTAACATACAGAAGTCTAGTGCATACTCCTTTTGCAATTTTGCGGATTTGATGAAGACTGATTCAATTCAATAGGGCTGTAAAAATGCGGATAGCATTTAGTCTGTAGTAGTGTAGTGTAGTCTGCAGTGTCTGCATTTTAGTGCTGAAAAAAAAATAATGTCCTATTTTAGTCCGCAAAAATCGGTCCCTGGCCTAAATCAAGTCAATGGGTTTGCAAAAGATGCGGATGGCAAGCGAAGACCATCCATGTGCCATCCATTATTTTGCAGATCCGTTGCCATGAAACTGAAACCATGTGCAAACTGTGCAGACTACAGAGGCAGAGCACACAGTCAAAGGACTTTGCTGACCTTACTCTGCGATAATGTCAAAAGTGGATGTTTAATTGCACTTATTCAAGAAAGAGGTGAACTATGGGATACCCGCAGTGATTTCTACCACTACCGTCATCTATGCACTTCTTGGAAGCGAATGGAAAACTTCTAAACGGGAGGAGCGCACATCACTTGGTAAGGTTTTACCTCAACGTGACAATGAGCTTTTGCTCTGGTGAAATGCTGCGCCTCGTAGTATCCTGAAAGATTAAGTCAGGACAGAGATGCAAGCAGGTGATCGAAAGTATCCACTGGCACATTACTGTAGCTGTGGAATCTATCAGGGTGCTGCCGCAGGTCAGTGTACACAGTGTGAAAGTGGCCCTTCCTGAGCCTTTGGGAGACAATGGGATGAACCCACTGCCTCCTCCTCCCCGTTTTTTCATCCAGCACAGTGGACTGCTGTCTAAATAGCTTAGAAAGGTCCCAGTGCAGGAGAACCTTATTCGCGATGTCTTTTGATATGAAACCAGAAACCAATGGCGGCCAAGCAAAGGAGTCTAACAAAACTCTATATGAGAAAGGCACAAGAAAATGGTGCCTAAGTGCTCATGGGATCTTCCTATATTTGAAACCAAGGCAACTATAACAATTCGCTTCCTATTTGGGGGGGACGGGGGACAACGACTATAAATATGGAAGATATACGGAAAGAAAATGGCCGTATTTTGCAGGCATACAGAATGGACATGGATACACAATGGAATAAAAACAGAAATCAGCACGGAACCACAGATCCGCAAAATGGACACTACTCACACGACGTCGTGTGAATGGACCTTAAATTGGAGATTTAAAGATCAATTAATACTCTTATTCTTGAAGTAGAACATTTTTAATGGTGTTAATACAGTACTTATATAAACCTCTAAATCATTTCTAGCTACAAAACAAGATATCTTCTCTCTTTATGAAATCATTCAATGCTGCCCTTGATAATGAATTCTACAAGTAGTCTTCTCTTCACTATAATTTGTTTTTTAATAGTTAAAATAGCCACATACAGTTTTGCTCTTTATCACTACAATGATTTTTACTGCATTGAGGACAAAAAAATATATAAAATATAGAATAGATATAGAATATAAATTCCCTTGATGTTACAGATTTGTAAAGGTTATACACAACTCACACAATGTGAAGGTTTTTCATGAAAACACACAGATTTGCCCTTGACCTACGTATGCTAAGAATAAAGGACACAGTATAGATTCAGAATGAGGGAAGGCTGGTTTCAAGAAACAATACACAAACAGAAAACTTCAACTGGGTTATCATTTGTCATTTTGCCCTAGAACTGATGTTACAGATGTGCAAATTGCATTTGTGAAGGTGTAATTGGTATTTTTATCTGTATGTGTCCATATGGTGTTGCATACAGGTATTGTATGAATTTCATGTACTTCTGTACACATTCATAATATGCACTGAAGGAGTTTCCATATATAGGGATGAACGAACCTGAACTGCAAAGTTCGGGTTCGCACCGAACTTTGTGAGTTCGGGTACCCAGACCCGAACCTGGACTTTTTCACTTATAATGAAAAATAATAGCATTCTTAAGACAGAATGCAAAAGAATATGGCCATTTATGGGTAAAAAAAAACAAAAACACTCACCTCATCCACTTGATCGCTCTGCAGCAGTCTCTTCTATCTTCATTCAGCAGGACCTGCAAAGTGCGCGATGACATCACTGCGCTCTCCTACGTGGTGATGTCATCACTCATATCACAGGTCTTTTGGCAGGTCCTGCTGAATGAAGATAGAAGAGACGGCTGCAGCATGATCAAGTGGATGAGGTGAGGTTTATTTTAACCCCTAAATGGTCAAATTCTTTTGCATTCTGTCTTAAGAATGCTACTATTTTCCGATATAGCCATGTTATAATGGAAAATAAGTGAAGTTTGGGTCCCCACTGACTTCAATAGGGTTCGGGGGTCAAGTTTGGGTCCCGAACTTTGACCTGAAGTTCAGCCGAACCCGAACTTCCACAGGCTCACTCACTCGTATCCCTATACACTATATAGATAAAAGCATTGAATTCAGGTCTTTCATTCAGTCCTATTGCTATAGGTATATAAAATCCAGCACCTAGCCATGCAGTCTACTTTTACAAACATGTGTGAAGGATGGGTCACTCTAAAGAGCCCACATAATTTTATTTTAGTAATGTATTAGGATGACACTGATTCATCAAATGAGTTTGTGCAATTTCTTCTCTTCTACAGGGTGGTCCATAAAAAATAGCCTGCCTCCAGCGATAGTATGACAATATTAACAAGCAAGTGGATTATTTTTTTTTTATTACCCACAAAAGATGCTTAAAGTGATCCCCGTTCATGTATATGCATCTTTGGGCACGTCAGATTATGTTGGCTGATACTGCTTGTGGTTAGTGTTGGGCATGAATATTCGAAGTGCAAATTTTAATAGCAAATATCGCAACTTTGAGAATTTGCGACTATTTAGAATATAGTGATATATATTCGTATTTTCGAATTTCTACAATTTTTTTTTCCAATAACCTCCTTTTTGATTGTGGCCCAATGAAAAGGCTGCAATGTCTTTGTCTGAGCTTAGCAACATCCCTAGCAACCAATAGGAAAGTTGCCTACCCCTTTTAGTATATAAGAACCTCCTCACAGCCATAAATGGCCCACCTTGTACTTCAAAGACACGCTCAAGAGCGTTCTACAGTGTGGAAGTTTTAATGACAGCCATTACAGTTGTCATAACAATTGAACCTCACAGTGTTGTGGTGACATTTCAGCTCTGCAGATATCATATATGTTTTTTACCTCCTCACAGCCATTTTCTACAGTTTATTACAGTTCTGAGAGAGACAGCAGTGTTATTGCTGTGCTCTCTCGTTTCCATTTGTCACATTACATTAGATAGTTAGTTAGTTTACATATGTAATACAGATAGTTAGTGGGAGATAGTCAGTGTAGGTTAGATACTGATATAGTTTAGTTAGGTTCTGCTGTAGCTCAGAGGAACCCACCGATTCCTGGCTGTGTGTTTCTGATGTCACGTGAGATGATGTTGAAAAATGAGTCAACAATTGCAGTACAGCTGGATTGTTGGTCAAAACACAACAGCTGGATGACAGTGGCAACTCTGGCCTGTTGCTGCAGTTGCTGCTACCACCACCCCTTCTTCTGCTGCCAATTTTTGCCACTGCCAGCTCACAGTAAAATGTCGGAGACAGCGCAGAATTAGTTTTTTTAGAGCTGTAACATCACAAGGGATGGCTATTTGTGGATTGGCTGGCTAGGTAATAGGTGATCTGCTGTGAAGATATGAGATGTGCAGCACCTGAAACTACGGATACAGGAAGCCTGTGCTAGCATTTCTCCTGCAGTGTTGCTATCAGTGTGTGAAGAGTGGGAGAAGAGGGTTGCGTTGACAATCCAACACAATGGGCAGCACATTGAAAATATTTTATAAGTGGTCAGAAACTTGTAAATAACTCATGAAAGAATAAAGTTACGTTAAAACCAAGCACACCATTGTTTTTCTTGTGAAATTCCCAATAAGTTTGATGTGTCACATGACCCTCTTCCTTTTGAAAAAACAAAAGTTAGATTCAAAATGGCCGACTTCAAAATGGCTGCCATGGTCACCACACATCTTGAAAAGTTTCCCCCCTCACATATACTAATGTGCCACAAACAGGAAGTTAATATCACCAACCATTCCCATTTTATTAAGGTGTATCCATATAAATGGCCCACCTTGTACTTCAAAGACACGCTCAAGAGCGTTCTACAGTGTGGAAGTTTTAATGACAGCCATTACAGTTGTCATAACAATTGAACCTCACAGTGTTGTGGTGACATTTCAGCTCTGCAGATATCATATATGTTTTTTATCTAATGTTAGAAAAGGACATGGACTGTGGGAAGACTATGTAAGACTTGCAGGATTGGTTCTTCAAGTGTGACTTAAATAACAAGCGGAGTAAATTTTACTTTTCGGCTAAATCCTGCCATAGTATATAGGTGCCAGGTTTCCTGTACAGATGTGCTCTGCCATGATTTAGCGGAGCGGGCACAGGCAGGAGCAGCTCCTGCCAGTACAGAGTTCGCTGCAGTCCTTTTTCCAGCAGTACAGTGAAATCTGTACACTCATACACCATAAACATGTCAGTAGTGTACAGATTCCACAGTGCTATAGACACTCTGAACTTCAGGTTATTTTTCAGTAAAAAAATAGATAAATCAAGTATATAACAAAATTAGTTTCAGAGGATTTAGAATATGTTTAAATAAATTTGTCTAAGGCCTCATGCACACGAACTAATGTATTTTGCGGTCCACAAAAAACGGATCCACAAAAAATACGGATGACGGCAATGTGTATTCCGTATATTGTGGAACGGAACAGCTGGCACCTAATAGAACAGTACTATCCTTGTCCGTAATGCGGACAATAATAGGACATGTTCTATTTTTTTGGCAGAACTGAAATACGAACAGAAACAGAATGCACAAGGAGTAACTTCCATTTTTTTTTGCGGACCCATTGAAATGAATGGTTCCGTATACGGTCCGCAAAAAAACGGAACGGACACGGAAAGAAAATATGTTTGTGTGCATGAGGCCTAAGGGTTAATTACCCTTAATTGGTTTAATATTTTTCTGTGACCAATTGTGTTATTTATGCATGCTTTTTTTCTTGTTTTTTTTTTACTGGATTTGTTTTCATGATTGAGAAGGACATTGACACTCTACAGTTTTACAGTTTCTACAAGTCTGTTCCCAATAACCAGTGCTTCCTAAGAGTTTGTCAGATCAGTCTCTTTATAGAACTAGGACACAGCCACATTGCTGTGCCAGCAAAGTGATCAATGTAAATGAAGTAGAGCGAGCCATTGACCTGTAAAGCATTACATTCTATGTTCAACAGATCCAATGTGTGCTTTATTTATATAGCTTGCCTACAACAGAATTGGCATTGATCTTCACTCCAGGCTTGTACCAGCTAACTTAAATGCCTGGTTTCCATGCACAATACAGTGTTACAGAATATTGATGATGTTTTATTGTATAGTTTTTGTTTCTCAGCTTGCCACCAGTTTTTTTGATATTTAAGAAGATAAAGACTGCAAAAGAAACCTTCTTCCTACATCTGCTAATTACATTGTTTGAGATTTCACACCGGAGCTGCCGTATGCGGCTATACGCACCCACCCTCAGCGGCCAAGGTCTATACAATTTTAAAGGTTCAGAGATTTCGCTGACACGTTGTTTGTGATACACCAACTTGTTGAGACAGGGTTTGAGTTGATTTTTGGGGGTACTTGCAATCCGCTACTGAATTTCAAGCACAACTTCCACCGTCCTGATCGAAGGAGGCCTCAGTTTGTCATGTATGCAACAGAGCCAGTTTGATGCCATTTCCGAACCAGACTCTGAATAAAGCATTTAGCTTGTGGTTTTGTTCCTGGGTAACTGTCAGTAAAGGTCTCTTGCATTTCCTTAATCGATCTGCTTGACACATAGCCTTCCATAATCACTATTCGCTGTTCCTGGGAGAACACCATCTTTCTGGCACGATAGGCCACTTTTATCAAACTGAACAATAAATCAGATATCAGATCTCAGCTTTCAGTTCCTACAGGATTCTGAATAAATGAAAGCTGAGCACTGATTAGTTGCTATTAGTGATGAGCGAGCATGCTCGGCCGAGTACAGGTTCGGCTCGAGCATCGCTATGGTCAGCACATAGCGGTACTTGGCCGAGTACCACATGTGCTCGGTTTTAAGCAGCCAATAAAGGTGTAGGTAAGTACTGCCCTCACTGTAATGTCAGTAGCCATGTTAGCTGCTGGCATTAGAGTGATTGGCTGGCCGGAACGCGTCATCGGAGGTTATATAGCACCCGTTTACGCATGTTCGGCTCAGACATAATCAGGGAGAGCATCGGGTAGAAAGGGAAAGACAGAGCAGGGAGCGAATTTCAGCGATTTTAGTTAGAGAAAGCTTTTCAAAGATCCAAAAGTTCTTTTAAGGACTATTGTGTGTGTGTTTTAGATCAACAATTTATTTAACAGCAGTGTCAGAGACATCCTTGCTAAGGAAGGGACAGATAGAGCAGGGAGAGAAATTTGCTGTATTTAATACCAAAAGCTTTTCAAAGACCCCACAGTGCCTTTTAATGACTATTAGGTGTGTTTCACAGCATCAAGATATTTTTATTTTGTATCTATTAGTGACATATCGTGTACATCATCCGCAGACTGTGTCTTTAGTAATCTGGCTCACATCTAGTGACCATAGTGTGTGGCTTTGTGTAAAAAATACAGTCCTACATCAGCAAACAGTGTCTGCAGCGCAAATTCCAATAATCTGGGTCTAATAGTGTCCATGTTCTGTGGATTTATGTGACATACTGTCCGGCCTCCCCAAACAGTTTCTGTATTTAAAATTACATTAATCTGGGCATAATATACTGTCCATATTCTGGGAGTTTATGTGACATATACCGTCCGGCATCAGAAAAAAGTGTCTGTATTTCAAATTGCAACAATCTGGGGATAATATAGTGTCCATATTCTATGGTTTTATGGGACATATACTGTCCATCATCCGAAAAGAGTGTCTGATGCGCAAATCTAAATAATCTGGGCCTAATCTAGTGTCCACAGCGTGTTCCTCTCTGTGTCAAATACTGCATAACTGTTGAATCCAGTGCATTTTGGGGAAATGTACATTATTTGTGCAACATTTAGTGTCCACAGTGTGTGCCTCTCTGTGTCAAATACTGTACCCCTGGTGAAACCAGTGCATTTTGGGGAAATGTACATTATTTGTGCAACATTTACTGTCCACAGCATGTGCCTCTCTGTGTCAAATACTGTACTACAGGTGAAACTAGTGTATTTTGTGGAATTTGTGCAAGCTCTACTGTCCACAGCGTGTGCCTCTCTGTGTCAAATACTTTACCACAGGTGAAACCAGTGTATTTTGAGGAAATGTACATTATTAGTGCAACGTCTACTGTCCACAGCATGTGCCTCTCTGTGTCAAATACTGTACCACAGGTAAAACCAGTGTATTTTGGGGAAATGTACATTATTTGTGCAACATTTCGTGTTCACAGCGTGTTCCTCTTTGTGTCAAATACTGTACCACAGGTGAAACCAGTGTATTTTGGGGAAATGTACATTATTTGTGCAACATCTACTGTCCACAGCGTGTGCATTTCTGTGTCAAATACTGTACCACAGATGAAACCAGTGTATTTTGGGGAAATGTACATTATTTGTGAAACATCTACTGTCCACAGCGTGTGCTTCTCTGTGTCAAATACAGTATAACTGTTGAAAACAGTGTGTTTTGGGGAAATGTACATTATTTGTGCAACATCTAGTGTTTTTGCATTTCATACATATCACTGACATATACTGTAGTTTATCCAAAGACAGTGTATGCTACTCTGTGACATTATCTATGAAATTATGTGCAATGCTCACATCGCATAACAGTCGGTAAGCTGGCAAATACAAGCGCTGCAGCAGCGTTGCCAGACCATCGGCAGCTGTAGATGACTTTCTGAAATGGGCGCACACACGGCGCACCCTCACCAGTAGCTCAGGCAAATTGGGGTAAGTTTGGAGAATATGTGGGCTAGGCATGGTATGGCCGGATCCCGGACATTTAGGAGGGATCCACATGGCCATATTAACATTTATCCCATTTCAAATTTTATCTTCTTCACTGGGCAGAGGTTGTTTTCTGCCCAGTGATTAAGATTATGTTATTAGGACAGGTTTTTGAGGGACAATTTCCTGACGTTTTGCTGTGGTCACTAGGCAGACTGCCCAGTAAGGGCCGTGCTTGCCTGAGGGCTGGCCCTGTTATGTTCCGGTGTTTGAGTTGTTATTGTTATTGTTTGAGTTTGAGTTTATTTCTACGCTGTAAAATATGTTATGGTAACTTAGTTATTTATGAGTTCTTAAACAGGCTATGCCATTAGTTTACCTCCACTCTCGTGTGTTATGTTTTCATATATAATAATGTATGAGTTTGTTATGTTTGTTCTACATACAGTATATGCTGTATGATTGCCATGTGGGTGAGCTTGCCAAGCTACAAAGCTGCCAACAAGTTATGGCCATTATCAGACACAACCAACCAGGTCCCTTATACCCTGCCACAGCTCTGCTTCTCACCCAAGCAAATGAGTTTCAGCATGGCTTGTTGCCGCTTCCCCGCTGCCTTGCTACACTGCTTCCAGCTACTGACTGATGGTTGACTGCTGCTGCAAGATGAGAATTCTGAGTTTGCAGTGGAGGAGGAGGTGGAGGAGGACAAGTGTGTGTGTGGGGTGTGGGTGGTTGCAGCCACTAATGTAGGTGGTGGCAGAAATCCTGATGGAAGTAGGTCCCGCAATCATTGGCGTCAGTAGCACCAGTGCCATCCCCGGGTACGACTCGCTACCGGCCTTCACAAGGTTCACCCAGTGTGCCGCCACAGAAATGTATCCTTCCTGGCCAAAAGCACTTGTCCATGTGTCCGTCTTTAAGTGGACCTTCACAATAACTGCGTTGGTCAGGGCACGAGTGATGTTACGGGACACAATTGCTGGTGTAATGCGGGGACGGCACACAGAGAAAAATAGTGGCGGCTGGGGACTTGGGTACAGTTAATAGATAGGATGTAAGATATGCTATGGTTATTTGTTTATTTATGAGTTCTTATTTTGGTATAGCACAGTTACAGTTAGAAAATTACAATTCTTTTATCATCCCCACTTTCCTCAATAAAGCGACAGACTGCGGAACACCTACCCCTTGGCAAGGGAGATTTCCGCAAGGGGGAACAGTTGTGGGCCTATTTGTTATGGCCCGCCTTCTCCCATTTGCCACCCCACAGCATCTTACAGCCTGTTGAGGTGCTATGGATCCCTCCCTCTCTATCCTGCTGTCCTCGCTTGGCTTGCCAGTGCCCAGTGCCACCTTTCCAGGTTGGGTCAGTGATGTCATTGTCCCCCATCTCCTCTTTCACTTCCTCAGTCTGGTCATCCTTCTGACTTGTGTTGACCTAACAAGACCCTCACTCGTTGACAACTGTGTCTCATCCGCATCATCCACCTCATGAAACACTAATTGCCATTCCCCACCGTCATCTTCTTCTGACTGTGGATGCTGAAAAGTTTGGGGATCAGTGCACAAGATCTCCTCATGGACCTCTTCAGGAAGGGTCAGCTCACTTGCAGGCCTTCAACTACAATATTTTACCGGGTCAGCTCAGCAGCAATCCCTCACGTACAATATCTTACAGGGTCAGCTCAGCAGCAAGCCCTCACATACAATATTTTACAGGGTCAGCTCAGCAGCAGGCACTCGCCCATCATTTTTTCAATGGTCAGCTAAGCAGCAGGCACTCGCCCATCATTTTTTGCAATGCTCAGCAGCAGGGCCTCGCCCATAATGTTTTGGAGGGCCACCAGCAGGCCATCAATGATAATTTTTCAAGGGTGTGTATCATGCCTTTCTTTATGTGTAACAAAGGGTTTATTGCAGTGATGGTTCCTTGTAATTGTTGGCAGCCCTTTCACTTAGTGAATAGGCTTTATGAGCGTATTTCACAATTTTTCCTGTAAAATTTTTTTTTTTTTGGGGGGGGGGGGGGATTTTGTGTGTATTTTTGTCAGTCTGTAAAAGAGGCGTACATTTCAGATAACATGGTTCCCAGCAGCAATCTGGGAGTCCAAGATGCATCCAGACATCGTCCCCATGCTGTTCCCGATCCATTTCAGTGGTGTTTCTGTCACTTTCTGACCTTTTGCTATGGACCAGGCACCCTCCCCTCTTCAGAGCAGGGGGTGCTTGGTTGTCTCCCATTGACTTTCATTATACTCGGGTGCTCGGGCCGAGCATACGAACATAGCAATGTGTTCGGCCCGAACATCCCAACACCCGAATACTTTGGTGCTCGCTCATCACTAGTTGCTACGGACAACTAAGACATACTCACTATTAGGCAGTTTGATTTGAAGATATTGCAGGTGGACTTCTTTTTAATGGGCCACCCTCTATTATATATTATTATATTTTTTACGTAAAAAAAATAAAGAATTCCAAGATTTTATTTAATTTTTTAACTTTTGGTATGCACTAATGAAAAAATTCTGGCACCTCCTGGAAAAGACACTGGGGGGTGGGGAGCAGCAAACTAAAATTGCAGAATTCTTAACCACTGCTCAGTGAAAGTAAAGCTTACTGCAGCTGGCTTCTTGGACTTGAAGAAGCAGAACACCGTCTCCTCATAGCAGCTTCTGAGTGCAAAGTGTGATCATATGGCAGAGACAAGGGTGTGTAATGAAGGTGCCACCCGTGTTTGGATGGTGGACAATGAAACTGTGGGAACTGCTTGTGCATGAGGGTTGATCAAACAATCCTCTCAACTGGTGGTCTATCCGGAGCCTGTTCACTTTTTGAGTTTGCCCTCATGTAACCACTGTAGAAGAACTAGAAGAACAGGGGACAATCCTAAATTATTTGTCACAATACAATTTTTTTTTATTTTGATCAGTTTTTCTCCCTCTACCCTAAATACTATAACATGGACCCACCAATGAATAAAAGAATAGCCAGTTGTAGTAAAGGGAACAAACACAGGCGAGTAGAAACACCTATATTGCATATAGTAAAATGGACTAGTATGGATTTTCTTAACATTCCATTTTGCATATATTAATTTCCATTATGGAAAAACCTATTGTTGTAAAAAAAGAACAAAAAAAATTCTGTCTGTGATAAATGACTATCCTGTGCCACCTAGTGCCCACTCTATACAATTACACATTGTTTTTCTTTTTTTTATTACACTGATGTAATACCTTATATTTACTTCACCAAGAATAAAAGTGGTTTCTAGAGAAGAAGGTAATCCCCTGCTTTGGGATTGTTTTGCTTGTTCCTTTGCTTTTCTTAAGTGGACAAAAATAGGTAGAGCAGATGCCATTGTGTCTTTTTATATTTTCTATTTAATTTTTAAAGCCATATGAAATGGAATGTGCCACCAGAAAATAATTTTTGTAATGAATTCCCTAATGAAAGTTAATTTGCGTTGAGCAGAAATTATAGACATCAAGGAGAGTGCTATGCATCAGCTACTGTTGTCACCAGACGAACCTTTGGTGGTTGTGATGTTACAGTGTGGGTAGGTGTGTCTAGCCAATACATCATTAATCCAGTCATTGTGTCTCTGCATGAACAACACAGGCCTAATTTCATCTTCATGGACAATAATGCACCTGCATATTGAGGTCACATCATTAGAAAACCCCTGCTGGAGACTAAGGTACCTCAAATAGAGTGGCCTGCACTTTCTCCAGACCTGAATCCCATTGAAAACCTATGGGACCAGATGAGTCGCTGTGTAGAGGCTTGTAACTCTGTACCCCAGAACCTCCAGGACCTGAAGGCTGCCCTTCAAAAAGAGTGGGATGGCATGCCTCGGCAGAAAATTAGTAGATTTGTGAACAGCATGAGACGTTGTTGTCAAGCTGTAATGGATGCTCAAGGCCACATGACAAGTTATTGAGACATTAACATTTTTGGGGGATATAACCAACACTGTTTTGTTTCAATAAATTGTTTGAGATGAGGAAATCACCATTGCGTGCTTCTACTTAAAGAGGACCTTTAACCTTTCCTGACATGCTTATTTTAATTGATACATGAGTTGCGCATGTAATAACAGCTCTGAAGCATCTAGTATTATGACTCTATGTTACTCCATTCCTTTATTATTTCTACTAGAAGTTATGATTTAATTGCTATTAGTCTTCAGTAAGGGTACAGAGGAGAGGTAACCAGTTGGGGTTGCGTACCTGCACAAACTCATTTTATCCAATCAGTGCTGCCATTTTCAGTCTGTGCAGGTACACCCCCCCAACTGGTTACTTCCCCTCTGTACCCTTACTAAAGCCTAATAGCAATTCATTCATAACTTCGAGCAGAAATAATAAAGGAATGGCACAACATAGATTCATAAGAATAGATGCTCCAGAATTGTTATTACATGGGGGAATGCATGCAGCTATTAAAACAGCCATGTCAGGAGTTGTGAAAGGTCCTCTTTAAATGGATCCTGTGTTATTTATACAGAGTATATATCACTAGTGCTGTCTGTCATTCTAATTTTGCCTATGATGATAATGCGATGGCTGCTGAAAAGTTACCTGTACAGAACCGGAAATATCAACATATTATTAGGCCTAGTGACCAGTGTGAAAACTGCAAAGCTTAAATACCCACTATACTACATTGAGTCATGGAAGCCCGTAGTAATATTAACTGTGAGTAAAACAGCCTGTGAAGAAGGTGCAGAACAGTCTGATATTAAGGGCTGCCCTGTGGTTGCATGTGGAAAAAAAAGTGGATACTTATGCTAAAGTCAGCTAGAGAAGTTTAGTGTGAGAAAGATTGGTTTAAAATTACACATTGGCTTATAAACTAACTTTGCAGCCTGAGACTTGTAACATCTGAGAACTTCTGAGAACTGTAACTCATGTGCAACGGGCCGCCATCCAGGGCCAATCGTGTCCCAGGTTTATCGGAATGCCGAGTGGTGTGGTGCGGCCTCAATAGTTTTCTGTGTGTGTCACAGTGCTCCTACCTGGATTCCGTCGGTCCCCAAATTTAGGCACCAAAGAAATAAAGAAGAGAGTAGTGGTGGAAGTGGAGAATAAGCTGAGCTTTACTTAAATCAACTTGCATCCTGATAATATGCAGTCTTTTTCTTAGTTCCAGCAGGTTTTAGGGTAAACTGGAAGGCAAACTTGAATATTCTGTTTTCATTTCATGCTGTGCTAAACTCGGCTTTAGTCTGGTTGCTGGACTTTAGAACTGTTTTGGTACCTTTGGAGTGGGGTGCCTTTGGCTGTTGACCCCCTAGCAACACTCTGTCGGTTAATCTGTAAGGATTCAGTGTGATTCTTCTCTCCCTCCAACTCTAGACTAGACTGCACTCAAGACTAACTGAAAACTTCCTGCAACCCCTCCCTTGGTAGGAAACGAGATTGGCCCACTTCTGCCCAAAAGGTGGAGAATGAAATTGTAAGTTCCATTTTATCTAAAGATCTCTCTGCCATATACGCTGCCACCTGCTAGTGAACCATATATAACATGTAATACAAGAAATAACAGTTACATAGCAAAACAATAAATGCAGTGTAAGAGGACCTGGAATAAATACACAGATGGCATTATGGTTAGCCCTATAGAGACAGTAGCAGGGTATAGGAATGGTAATACCACTCTGGGGTATTACAGATGTGCTTGAACTTGATCTGCAGTAACCGCCTCCACCACAGCAGGGTATCATGTCTTGCACCTTACAATTCATCTTCACCAAGGGCACCCCAAATAACTATCAGGAAGGAGTAACCTCAGAACCACAGTGTGATTCTTGCTACAATCCCTTCTATGCTCTCCACTCACCTCTCCTGGGCTTTCTGCACTATGCCAACCATATTTTAAAATCATGATAGTCATAAAAACCTTTAATACAGATGACTTCAGTCCCATCGCACTGACAACACAAATAGCAGGAAGTATGTTCTTCTCCCGGAATGTGGTCCTTCAGGGCATATACTCTTCTCAGAAGTTTTCACTTATATTCCACAGTTTACCACTTTCATAAACTCTTCTCAGCTTTCTAACTTTTTCTACATTTCTGCCTGTCAGAATGACTCCTGAGAATTGTATTTATTTATTACCAAAGGCTGTCATTAGAGAATTTTAAACATCTTAATCTAAGCAAAGCTGCTTGTGGACTCAAGACTATACTTGTTAGATGCAAACGTTCTTTAGTCTTTTTTCTGCTAGCAAATTAATTGGTAAAGAAAACTCCCTCTATGAATCTTTCCATTGGTTGTCTGACTTTAATAATCACAGAAATGGTAGCAGTCAGGCTGCCTAATAAATGGTTATTTGATTATAAAAGTAAGTCTAAATACTTTTACGGTATGTTGTAAGAACGCAATGTGGACTACAGCCTACATGCAGCCAATTGATTTTCAAATCAATGAACCACTTGTAGACCAGGGAATTTAAGAAAATTGGCCCCCATGACCAGGCCCATTTTCCATTTTTTTCAGTACATGCGACTTTCAAAACCATAACTTTTTTCCTGTTCAGTTATCTAAGTAATTTTTTTGCCTTTTTCTGTCAAAAAGTACATTTTTTTTTGTTAATAGCACAATGTGCAACTAAAATATTAATTTTAAATATGTCCTCTTTCCATGCCGTCGTTTTTATATATGCGGTGTAACAGTTATGGTCTCTAAAGACAGAGCTAGAAGTTCTGGTTCGGCATGCAGTGGCATTTTTTATTTTTTATTTATTTTTTTACTTTGTCTGTTTTTATTTTTTTGACCTTTTCAGGACATTTAACTTTACTTTTTTGTTTTTATATATTACTGACTTTATTGTCAGGGCCCCCTCAACAGTATTATACAATACATTACAGTATATACAGTGACATGACATACAGTATATATGTGTAGGAAACAGATGGAGCAGCTGCTATGCCTTGTCAGAGAGAGTTACTAGGTACAGGGGTTGGTTGCATGGGAGGAGGGGGTTGCAAAGAAATTGCTGGGGATGAGCCTAATTCAAAAATTTACAGTGGGGCCCAGTCATTTCTAGTTACGCCACTGAGTCTGCTCCAGCACTGAAAATTGAGGATCAGTGTCAGTTCCTTTGGCCCACCAGAGAAAAGGATGATATCTACTTTTAATTCCATTGTACATTTTAGTTTTTTTTAATGTACACACTAAATATATATTCAATAAGGTGTAAGATTATTTGTAAATCAGCTGTGAAATAAGTTTCATTCAGATCAAGTTGGAGTTGTCATCTGCTGGACCTCTGGGATCCTGTTATATTAGGGAGTGGGGCCCATTATTGAATTAGACCCAGAGCCCATCAGAGGATTCTCTGATATTCTTTCTCAGGGGCCCACCGGGGGATTCCCCTGTATCCCTGTGGGCCAGTCCGAGCCTGTGCGCGACCATCATGTCATTCAATTATATGGGCCTGCCAAATACAGCAGTCCCATATAAGTGAATATAGTTGTGGTTACACACGTGCACCACTCCTCCATTCTCCTGGGGCACTTTAAAACTTTCGTTCTCATGATCACTGTTGGTCCCAGTGGTTGGACTCACAACAATGAGATACTTATCTTTTATCTTATGTGTGGGAATAAGTATTATTATAAGGATAACCCTTTTAATTATTATTTATGCTTATTAATAGCGACAGGGAGGATCTGGGTCCATATTAGCCTGCTGGAGCTTTCTTTTAAAGATCATGCTCTAGTATTAGCATCGTTGCACTGCATGTTGTTGTTTGCTTATAAAATAATCTGTAATACTTTATTTGGAGGCTATACCTGAATTATTATGTATGTATATTATATAAATAGTGTAATTCATTGAGAACAAAATGACATGTCAATGGAAACCAACATTATCAACCAATTGAAAGCTGGTATCAAAATCACCCCAAAAATCAAATGAAAAATGTCAAATCACAAGTGGATCCAATTTGCATGAATTTCATCATGTCAACTCGTAACGTCACTCAGTATTGTGTAAGGCCCCTATGTGCAATTCCAACAACAAATGGGTATGCTCCTGATGAGATGGGAGATGGTGTCCTGGGGGATCTCCTCCCAGATGTGGTTCAGTGAGCTTCTGGACAGTCTTTGGCATTACTTGGTGTGGTGTCAGATGCACTGATGCAGAATGTACAAGAGGTTATCAATTGGAATCACTTCTAGGGAATGATGCATCAATAATTGCATAATTTCCTTTGTCATTCAGAAACTGCCTATATACTCTGACTTTGTGAGGCTGGGCATTGTCCTGCATCAGGAGGAACCCAGGGTCCCCTGGGTGCTGTGACCCACTGCACCAGCTGTAGCACAAGTCACAGCACCCTTGTGCCAGCCTCATGACAGTTTGCTCAGAAACATGCAGACCAGTAACCTTCTGGAGTTCATGTTGTAGGGTTTTTTCAATGATCTTCCTGCTCCGCTTTGCATAAAGAAGCAGATTCCTGCCTTGAGGTTTGGTTTCTAGTGTAATGGGCCGTGTAATGATATCATTTCCGGGCTCTTCAGACTGTGCTGGGAGACAACAAACCTTCTAGTGATGGCATGTATGAATGTGCCATCCAGGAGGTTACCTATGTAACCTTATTGGGCTGCAGTTACTGCTTCATGCTACCAGCAGTGATAAGGACACTAACAATATGCAAAGCTAGAAAAAAATGAAACAGGAAGGATAAGGAGAATGATTGTCTGTGAGCTCTACCTACAGTTGTGTTCAGAATTATTCAACCCCCAATGCTGTAAAGGGTTTTAGGGAATTTAGTGTACATTTGTCATTGTGTTCAGAATGAAATCTTACAAGGACTTTTTAAAGAACCAAATGCAACTAAAATGACATCAATTGTTTTTGTAATACAGTATTAAATGTTTTTTTTTGTGATTTCTTCATTGACACAATTATACAACCCCTTAAAGACTACCACTCTTAAGAACTGAGGTTCATTCAAGTGTTTTCGATCAGGTATTGTAAACCCCTGTGGATGTCAAGGAGCAGTAATCAAGCATAATAAGCACCAATTAGGCAGATTTAAAATGACTGTGATACTCAGCTCCTTCTAGACATTTACTGATGTGTTTACAGACATGGTGAAGTCAAGAGAATGGTCCAGGAAGACAAGAGAAGAGGTGATTTCTCTTCACAGGAAGGGCAATGGCTATAAGAAGATTGCAAAGATGTTAAGCATACCAAGAGACACCATAGGAAGCATCATTCGCAAATTCAAGGCAAAGGGCACTGTTGAAACGCTACCTGGTCGTGGCAGAAAGAAGATGCTGACTTCGACTGCTGTGCGCTACCTGAAGCGCAAAGTGGAGAAAAGTCCCCGTGTGACTGCTGAGGAACTGAAAAAAGATTTGTCAGATGCGGGTACTGAAGTTTCAGCTCAGACAATAAGGCGCACACTGCGTAATGAAGGCCTCCATGCCAGAACTCCCAGGCGCACCCCCTTGCTGTCTCCAAAGAATAAGAAGAGTCGACTGCAGTATGCCAAAAGTCATGTGGACAAACCACAAAAGTTTTGGGAGCGTGTTCTGTGGACTGATGAAACAAAATTAGAACTGTTTGGGCCCATGGATCAACGGTATGTTTGGAGGAGGAAGAACAAGGCCTATGAAGAAAAGAACACCTTGCCTACTGTGAAGCATGGCGGGGGGTCAATCATGCTTTGGGGCTGTTTTGCTTCTATAGGTACAGGGAAGCTTCAGCATGTGCAAGGTACCATGAATTCTCTTCAGTACCAGGAGATATTGGATGAAAATGTGACACAGTCCGTCATAAACCTGAGGCTTGGGAGACGTTGGACCTTTCAACAGGACAATGATCCCAAGCATACCTCCAAGTCCACTAGAGCATGGTTGCAGATTAAAGGCTGGAACATTTTGAAGTGGCCATCGCAGTCACCAGACTTAAATCCGATTGAGAACCTCTGGTGGGACTTAAAGAAAGCAGTTGCAGCGTGCAAGCCTAAGAATGTGACTGAACTGGAGGCTTTTGCCCATGAAGAATGGGCGAAGATACCTGTAGATCGCTGCAAGACACTTGTGTCAAGCTATGCTTCACGTTTAAAAGCTGTTATAACTGGAAAAGGATGTTGTACTAAGTACTAAGATTGAATGTCACTTGGGGGTTGAATAAAACTGATGATGATGTGAGCACAGAAAAGACATTTGTGGTTATTTCATTATAAATGTTATGTTATATTTGTCTGACTTACAAGTGCCTCTTTGATTTAATTGTAAACAAGATGACTGAAATGGTCAAAATCAATGTCAAACTGGCCAAAACACTCAATTTCATTGGGGGTTGAATAATTTTGAACACAACTGTACAAAACTGTTCCCTTTTTGGGAGTTGTCTTGTTGTTGCTTCTCCATTGTACATGCCACTTTCATTTGCAGCAAAGCATTTGAAACTGATTCATAATCACTTTGCTTCCTTACTGGACAGATTGCTATCCCTAAAGTTTAAGTAACTTGGGTTATACTGTGATTCTTAAGTGTTCCCTTAAAGGGGTTGTCCTATGACAGCAACTTATCCTTTATTCACACGATAGATCGGTGGAGGTCCAACCACT